>JAVTVY010005392.1:0-38337 GCA_036873755.1 Hanleya hanleyi
TCCAGTGTCAAAGTGGGGCTAGGAAGGGGATATGTCTAATCAAGTGTCAAAGCGGGGTTAGGAAGGAATGGTTGTGTAGGCCAGTGTCCTTGTGGGGTTCGAGAGAAATGCATGTCTAGTCCAATGTCAGAGCGGGGTTAGAGAGGAACGTATGTGTAGTCCAGTATCAAAGCGGGGTTAGGAAGGAACATAAGTGTAGTCAATGCCAAAGCGGGTTAGGGGGGAATGTTCATGTAGTCCAGTTTCAAAGTGGGGTTAGGGAGGAATGTTCGTGTAGTCCAGTGTCAGAGCGGGGTTAGGGAGGAATGAATGTGTATTCCAGTTTCAAACCGGGGTTAGAGAGAAACATATGTGTAGTCCATGTCAAAGAGGGGTTAAAGAGGAATGTTCGTGTAGTCCAATGTTAAAGCGGGGTTATAGAGCAATGCATGTGTAAGCCTGTGTCAAAGCAGGGTTAGCGAGGAATGTATGTGTTGTCCAGTATCAAAGCGGAGTTAGACAGGAATGCATGTTGGGGTGTTAAAGTGGGATCAGGTACATCTGGTTAAGCAGGCTTACTCTCTAAAACAATTAGATTGAAAATTCAATCTATCAGATTGAAATTAGTGACCAATCTATTCCATTGAATATTCCATCTATTAGATTGAAAATTTCAATCTATTAGATTAAATTTTCTGTCTAAAACAGATTCATTTTATCGTTTTCAATCTATTAGATTGAATATTTTCAAAGAATTATGATTGGGGGTTTCAATCTAGGACATTTAAGAGAGTAGGGAATGAGGTACCGGTACATGTACATGTGGTTGAGTGTGGAGGCAAGGTTGTAGAGTGAGGTACATCTGTTCGAGTGCCAACGTCAGTTTAGGGAGTGAGGTACATGTGCTTGAGCAGCAATGCGGATGTGCATGTGCTTCAGTGTTAAACCAGGGATAGGGACAAAGATTTGTGTGTTCTCATGTCAAAGCTGGATTAAGGATAGAGAGTATATAGACTTGATGGTCGAGGCTAGGTTAGGCAGAATGTACGTGTGGAGCAATGTCAGAACCAATCTTGAACTGTCCACTGTGCCATTTCATTCTGCTGTACAGAGAAAAAGTAATATTTGTGATGATAAATTAAGCCGTAAACTGTAACAATTGTGTTCATTGTGACGCTGCAAAGTGCCGCTCCGAAGAAAGTCCTCATTGTGACGTTGGAAACTGCCGCTTGGGAGAAACACAATACCAAATTGTCCATTGTGCCATTGCATTCTGCCTATATGGAGAAAAAGTAATATTAGTGGTGAGACATTAAGGCCTTAACATGATTGGGTTGCATTGTGGCGTCTCAAAGTGCCAGTCTGAAGAAAGACAGTCTCCATTGTGTCGTTGCATACTGTCGCTTTAAAGAAGGGCGATATTAAACTGTCCATTCTGCCATTGCGGTCAGCTGTACGGGAAAATGAGTGATATTTGTGATGAGAACTTATACCATAAACACAATCAGCTTCATTGTGACGCTGCAAACTGCCGCTCTGAAGACAAAAACGGTTTGACGGTGACGTTGGAAACTGACGTTTAGAAGAAAGACTATATTAAATTGTCCAATGAGCCATTGCATTCTGCCGTACATAGAGAAATTAATATTTGTGATGAGAAATTAAGCCTTTAACATTCATAGTTGGATTTCATTGTGACGCTGCAAAGTGCCACTCATAAGAAAGATGGTCCCCTTTGTGCCGTTACATACTGACGCTTTCAGTAAAGTGGAACTTAAAGTTTCCATTGTCTCGTTGCATTCTGCCGTACGAAAAATAAGTATGTTAATAGTTGTGATCAGAAATTAACCTGTAACCATGTTGGATCCATTGTGACATTGCAAAATGACACTCTGAAGAAAGAGGATTTTCATTGCGACATTCGAAACTGTCCCTTGAAAGAAAGATATTAAATTGTCCATTGTGCCGTTGCATTCTGTCGTACAAAGACAAAGCAATATTTGCGATGAGAAATTATACTCTTAACATTGGATTGGATTTCATTGTGACGCTACGAAGTGCCGCTCTCAAGAAAGATGGTATCATTGTGCCATTGCATTCTGCCGTATGAAAAATAAGTAATATTTGTGATGAGAAATTAAACTGTAAACACGATTGGGTTCATTGTGACGCTGCAAAGTGACGCTCTGAAGAAAGATGGCCTCATTGTGCCGTTGCATTCTGCCGAAAACACAGCTTTGAAGCAACATCCTGCATATATTGACCAATCATATCACTTGTTTACCGCGACCACGGCGACCGTGACAAGAGATACGAAAGCACCGTAGATTGTGGGACACCCGGTGGCAGATGAACACGCACATTTTCAACAATCATGAACATTAATAAATATAAAGGAAAGATAGTTTAAAACAAAATCTATTTTCATCTACCATCAAACAGCCAACAAACCAGGCAAATGTAGGGAACACTGAAACTTTAAAGGCGGTCCGCGATGTCCGTGTATTCGACCTCAACTACTCACTGAAGGACTTGAATTGGGTGAAATAACGCACGGGTTTCTATAAAATTTCACTGATTTATCCATTAATATTTTGTTGTTATGCGTGCTTGGTTTAAATATTTCACATTCGGTATCCGCGAACAGGTTAGCACAGAAAGTAAAACCCTAACGTATTTTGCCATCAGCGCAGTTTTTCTAGGTCAAGAGATTACGTGACTGAGATGACTACAGAAGGTGGGCGGAACGGGGTCTGCTATGCATGATGGTCAAGGTTTCGCCTTTGGCTCAAAATGAAACTTTGACGTTGTGAAGATGGGGGTGTTAGCAAGATTGATCACATTATTGGAGCGTAACTGCATTGGACGGTGTGAATGATCGAATCCAAGGACTGCATGGTATGTCTCGAGTGTTAGCGTGAATGATGACATTCGAGACAATGACTGAATGTGATGTCTCAGAAATTATGTGAATGATCGTACCTAGGGACTACATAGGATGTGTTATGTGTAAGCATGAATGATCACAATCGAGCTAGTGACTGCCAATGATGTCTCAGGATGTGAATGATGGCACCCAGAGACTGCATAGGATGTCTCGGGGGTTAGCATGAATGGTCACATTCACGAGCGTGACCGCATAAGATGTATGGTGTGTTCATGGTCGCACACCGGGAGCGCATATGTTTCGGGGAGTTAGCATTAATGACCACATTCATTGTAACTGCATAGGATGTCACGGGGTATCCGCTACTGATCCGTATGTTTTCACTGTGTTCCATCTTTTAATCTGGTTATTTTGAACCAGTGATAATAATAATGTATAACTTGGCAAATATTAGATGAAAATATGCCAGCTATCACCAGTTCAAAACATCGTTCTAGGTTAAAAGATAAGGCACAGCGAACAAATACGAACCAGTAGGTGATCAGCTGAAGTCACAGGTCACTGCGCAGACAGGCTCTTCATTGTTCTCTCAATATTGTGCAAAAGGCGGATTGCTCAGACGAAAAACTTTACCAGCATGATGGTGACGAGGCTCAACGAGATTCGTTAGAACTTTCCACTTCGCCTTCTCCTCGTCATACATGTAGACGACGTCACTGACGGCGTCAGATTTCAGTCGTGGTGCCCCTCCCACAGCCACCAGACACTCCGGAGATACCGGCACTCGAGGAACGGTCCGAGAAGACTAGAAAATTGGAAAACATGGGAAAAATATAATATATTTATAAGCATGGCAGCATATTTCGGTTTGAACTCGCAGGAATCCGGGCGCACCAGAAGGCCAACATTTGGTATTCAACGTTCATACGGGTACAGTATACCTTCTGCTGACCCACCTAGACTTTAACTGTGGACTGGTGTTAGGACTATTGAATGTAAGTCACCCCGAGTGCTACCGCGCAAGAAAGATATTGTTTTTAACTGATACTGTCACTATCGTCTCGAAGGGATTAAACGCTAGTTGTGACGTCACACTATTGTTAAAGGTGTACATTATTTTTCACGAATGTACAGCAAGTGTACATTCTTTTTCACGAATGTACAGCAAGTGTACATTCTTTTTCTGGAGAGAAACACGTCCGTCAGGTAACGCATGTAAGAAGACACGAACGACTAGTAAATGGGGCAATAGATTACTCGATGTCGGTCTCCTGAAATGTACAAATGACCAACCCAAACAGCACTGCAACAAGCGAATTGGACTTATTCAATTCACCCGGAACTAACAGGTGGAATTAAGTAATGTTCTGTAGGAAAACAAAGTAGACGAGCAAAAAAAACACAACCCACAAAGATACCATGCCGAATACAATGTAATAAATGTGCAAATTGCATATACATCTAGGAATGGCATAAACCTTTAACTCCGAAAAGTGTTCTATTTATGTTAACGTTTATTGCGACATGTGGAATACGGATATCGAAAGAGTCGTCCAGTCGCTGGCTGTAGTTTCTCTAAATTCGGCCGCGATTTCTTGTGAGCGTTACACTACATGCCTTCTGATATACATACATTAAAAGACCGACTGCCTCAAATAACGTTCTTAAAGTTAGACCGCGGTTCACAGTTCGAAGTTCATTATTCAAGGAGACCAGCAATTATTTCTTCAGATATGGAAATCTGTATTTTTTTTATTATAACTACTTTGAACTCCAAACTCTGCATAGCAAGAGAGAATGTCATGCTCTATATCTTTGCATATTCATATCCCAAATCTGACGCCAGGGGGCGTTGCTAGGGGCGTTGTTATGAGTCGCTGAATGACTGCTCCCGAATAACGAACTGCGAATCGCGGTTTAACTTAATATAGGTCTAATCTTTGGTTGTCGCCTGCTAGGCGTTGATTGCAGACTAAGCAGTCAAAATATGACGCGTCTATACATCGTAACACATTAATTTTCTGCCGTACGTATATGTGTGGGTACAAGTGAAATGTGTACCGGTAAAGGTGAATTCCTGTCAGATATTCCGTTAATTATGGGCCTGGTATGAGATCATGCGTATCGACATATGGATATGTAATTTGTATGTCTGCATGTTTTGCTTCATATGCGTTTCACGTATTGTAGATTGTGACACGTATATATCAATTACATATATTTTTTTGGTTACAAATTTTTGTAACGATAACGTGAGAGTTTCGGACCAGTCAAACGGGTTGTGGAAGTTTTGTTTCGTGTGCAAATGTGTTGTTTGTCCTGAAACAACCATGATGTGTTACACAATACGGCCATTGTGTAAGATTTTTATCGCCATCGACATCGGGGGACGATTTTTCTGTGTTGAATAGATAAACAGCAGCCCAGGTAGGCGTATGCGTAAATTCCTTCCCATGTGATGGACTGTCCATCATGTAGGACGCCGTCAATCGGGCAAAGTGTGCGTACTTGGCCCTTTGCAGTTCTTGTTCGAATGGTTCCACACCTGGGCCTATATCATGGCAATTTGTTCGGTTTGGCATAGCTCATTTCATTCTTCGTGTAAGACGAAGAAGTAAACACATTATCGTTGGACTAACGTTTAAGTCGGAGAAAGACCTCGTAACTGTACATTCGTGAAAAAGAATCGACTCGGCGCTTCGCGCCTCGTCGATTCTTTTTCACGAATGTACAGTTACTCGGCCTTTCTCCTTTACATAGCAAGCGGCCAATTTCATCCGTCATCCACAAAGGAACTTCCGTGTCAGTGATCCAAAGATCTATTTCGTATGACGGTTGCAGCACCAATTCCAAATGTGTATGAAATGAAAATAACACCAGATGGCTTTCCACAAGAGAGAAGCGGCCAACAGTTTTCAGTGATGCCAGCAAAACGTACACAGCCAGAAAAAGGGTGATGCCCCATCACCTTTTTATGGTAATGATGCCTGTTCATCACCCTTTAAAGGTGATGAAAAAGGGTGATGGTCAATGTCGTCACCCTTTTAAGAGCTTTTAAGGCGATGGCCCAGGTCGTCACCCTTTTAGAGTGATAGCCATTACCCTTTTAGGGCGATGACATGAACATTTGCACTCATTGCTGATCACCCTTTTAGGGACGCCATCACCCTTTTAAGGTGATGGTGGAAAAGGGTAATGGCTCTAACTCAACACCTTTTTGGGGTGATGCTGTCATCACCATTTTAGGGTGATAAGTATCACCTTTTTCTGGCTGTGTAATGATGTTCTTTACTTAAATTCCTAATCACTGACCATTGCTCTTTATCCCAATGAATTTCCAAGTCGTTTTCCTGAATATGTATCTCACTCAGGCTTTGGTTGTGTCGGTTCATTTGAACACCATGGAATGTAAAACACGCGATATTCAACGGTCTCTTTATATAAGTATACCGATATGCGTATTTACAATTAAACCGGTATGTTGTGTATTTATAGCGGCATGTGTACTTACAAGAATATATAGGCATTTCAAATCAGTTCAAATCTTTATCTGGCAGACTTTAGTTATTGCAAACACATCGACAATATATAACTATCCCCCGTGAAATAAACTATGTGTTGAATTGTTTGGTCCCATAAAATGGGGTCCGTTTATCGCCTCGATTCTTGGCCCTGTTTAAACTGTAGCAGAAGTCCAGGGACCTCTGACTGTAGTGTATTCCGCGTCCAGACATTACAAGTCTCGTTCCGCTCTCACTGGACATATTCCGATTCTGGGTCATGAAGACCCCAATTTTCAACACTCTCGCAGTCGCGTTCTTTCCCGTGATGTCGGCGTTCATTATTATTTTCATGTCTTCGCACACCACATGGAATATATTTTCAAAGCAGGTGAGTGTCGAAGTAGTATTTACATTTCTGTCGTGGTGCCCCTCCCACAGCCACCAGATACTCCGGAGATACCGGCACTCGAGGAACGGTCCGAGAAGACTAGAAAATTGGAAAACATGGGAAAAATATAATATATTTATAAGCATGGCAGCATATTTCGGTTTGAACTCGCAGGAATCCCGGCGCACCAGTAG
Organism: Hanleya hanleyi; assembly: GCA_036873755.1. Classification (NCBI taxonomy): domain Eukaryota; kingdom Metazoa; phylum Mollusca; class Polyplacophora; order Lepidopleurida; family Hanleyidae; genus Hanleya; species Hanleya hanleyi. The sequence continues at coordinate 6,952 of JAVTVY010005392.1, forward strand.
GCCTACATTTGGTATTCAACGTTCATACGGGTACAGTATACCTTCTGCTGACCCACCTAGACTTTAACTGTGGACTGGTGTTAGGACTATTGAATGGTCACCCGAGTGCTACCGCGCAAGAAAGATGTTATCAGGCACGGCGGAACAGGGGGGGCCGGGGGGGCCATGGCCCCCCCAATATTTTCAGCAAAAAAAAAAAAAAAAAGACAAAACAAAACAAAACAAAGAAAAAACCCCCGAAAAAAGGCAGAAACTGATAAAATAGAAAACGATAAAGCGGAAAACCTATATCTGTATTGAATGCAAATTTTACTTTTCAATAAGCATGAGGGGCATGCTTGCTCATTTCATCATCTCAATTAAGTCATGGTTTGTCTGTCAAATCCGTGCTTTTACACTACAAACATGTCCATGAACGAATTATTGCCAGTCAATATCTCCATCTGGTTGCTTTGGAGTCAGATGTTGTTTTTTTTTTTTTTTTTTTTAAATTTGTCCATAGCAATAATAAATATATACAGTACAAACATTGATCTCGATGAATTAGTTGGTACACTGTTTATGTTTTATGAGTCAGATGTTTATAGTCTACCCGAGATTTTCTTTTTTTAAGATACGCCCTCATGTTGTTTCCTCTTGGACTTCAAAAAGTTTGTCCTTCAGCTTCTTCTCTACTTAGGGAGCTTCTTGAAATAAAAACATGAGTTCCTTGATTTGAATGGCATATGCCGGTTAGGCAAATCGAATACACCATGTCCAGTGTGATGTTCTGATCTGGATGGATTAGAGTTCCAGTTGGAATGGCTTATGCCATCCCCCTCTTGTTATGGCATAGCCATCCTTTGTCTGCCCAGTTCCAAAATGTATGCCATGGAGTTCCTAGGAGTTCCAATTCTGTGCAGCAAGATTTTAACATTGTAAGAGATGCTTTTTATCTAGCGAATACTTTGGAAGATCTTTTTAGTCGGGTGACGGAGGATTGCATCTTGGGTTATTTGAGCGAAATCGGGCTGTTACATAAGTTTTGATGTGTGTCTGTTTTAATGCTTTAGATCACTAAGTTAGGGACTTGAGTATGTAGAATTTTGTTTGATCGTCGCTATATAGCTGAAATATTGCTGAACGAGACATTAAACTTATAATTCTCTCTCTCTCTCTGTCTCTCTCTCCTCTCTGTTTGGAATGCCTTATGTCAGTGCCTAGGACGCTCCAATTTCAAGAAGCTTCCTTAAACTTAGCTTTAATCTAATTAAACGGAGATTCCACGAAGGTAGCGTATTGCCCAAAAACACCCTCCGTCCGTTGGTTGATATTTTAAACGGGCAGTTACAGTAATACATGTACAGCCCTAATCTGCCTACAAGACCTGGTATGGAGATCCGGTATACACAACTGTATCATGGAGGATGGCTCATTCACACTCATAAGTTGACCTGTGTTCGGCTCCACAACAAGCATGACAAGTAGAAAACATCTGTGTTGTTTAGATATCTTTTGATTGAAATGATATATATTTAACATTTAATTTATTTCTACTTCCGAACATTCTAATTTTCTTGACGGGGAATATAAAAAAAATTAGAAACAACAAAACAGGCAAAAAATACAGAAATTACACGTGTGAAGATTTCTTGTTTTATTCCTCGGAAATACGCTAGAACGCGTCTCCGGCCATCTAAGACCCCTGGAGCTTCCGGGGCCTGGGCGGCCCCTGGACCCTCGCCTATTTGTGCTGTGATAGTGGCCCCCCCAATCACCAATTGCTTCCGCCGTGCCTGAACTGATACTGTCACTATCGTCTCGAAGGGAATAGCAAGCGGCCAATTTCATCCGTCATCCACAAAGGAACTTCCGTGTCAGTGATCCAAAGATCTATTTCGTATGACGGTTGCAGCACCAATTCCAAATGTGTATGAAATGAAAATAACACCAGATGGCTTTCCACAAGAGAGAAGCGGTCAACAGTTTTCAGTGATGCCAGCAAAACGTACATAGCCAGAAAAAGGGTGATGCCCCATCACCTTTTTATGGTAATGATGCCTGTTCATCACCCTTTAAAGGTGATGAAAAAGGGTGATGGTCAATGTCGTCACCCTTTTAAGAGCTTTTAAGGCGATGGCCCAGGTCGTCACCCTTTTAGAGTGATAGCCATTACCCTTTTAGGGCGATGACATGAACATTTGCACTCATTGCTGATCACCCTTTTAGGGTGATAGCCATCACCCTTTTAAGGTGATGGTGGAAAAGGGTAATGGCTCTAACTCAACACCTTTTTGGGGTGATGCTGTCATCACCATTTTAGGGTGATAAGTATCATCTTTTTCTGGCTGTGTAATGATGTTCTTTACTTAAATTCCTAATCACTGACCATTGCTCTTTATCCCAATGAATTTCCAAGTCGTTTTCCTGAATATGTATCTCACTCAGGCTTTGGTTGTGTCGGTTCATTTGAACACCATGGAATGTAAAACACGCGATATTCAACCACCCTGCTGAATCAACAAGTATGATTATAGGTGAAAACCGCCGGTCACGTGTCAAATTACAGTCAATGGTAGGTTTTCCAGTGCTTTCGTTATCAAGCGTGGGCGTGTGTCTGACCAGACGACAGTGACCACAGCCGAAAATGAACGATTTTCAGCATATCGATGACAGGTATGGTTACTGGTGTCCAGTCATATTTTGAAGGAGAAATATCGTACTATATTGTCACCAAATGTAGGGTTATTACTATTTCAAGTTAACAAAAATTTTAAACATTTTTGCGGCGAGAGGTGTTTTTAGGTGTTGGTAGACAGTCCATTGTAGGTATTAGCATCGAATTATAGTGTGAGGAAATGAGCACAAAATGAACACGTGGGAACTTACTACCTGTCTCATGTATCACTGACTCATTCATCTCTCGATTCCTTCCACTTGTGTGTGTTTAAGAGGAATATGAACCATTAATAGTATATTCTCTGTCTGTCTGATATTACGACAGTCCATTGTATCATCATCGGACCGATCGACAGTCCATTGTAGGTCAACATGCACGTGTGAATGATGCACAGAGAGCACATCGTCTGATCTAATGATTCGCCAAATGGACTGTTGCCAAGACAAATGGTAGCTACAATGGACTGTCGACATATCTGATATATAATCACATGTTGCCTCATTATAACATTGCAGCTGTTATGCGGCTTCAATGTGAAGTGATTCAACCTACAGTTCATGGTCGCATGACAAATGGACTGGTGCATTCACCTATAATCACACTTGTCGATTCAGTAGGGTGTTCAACGGTCTCTTTATATAAGTATACCGATATGCGTATTTACAATTAAACCGGTGTGTTGTGTATTTATAGCGGCATGTGTACTTACAAGAATATATAGGCATTTCAAATCAGTTCAAATCTTTATCTGGCAGACTTTAGTTATTGCAAACACATCGACAATATATAACTATCCCCCGTGAAATAAACTATGTGTTGAATTGTTTGGTCCCATAAAATGGGGTCCGTTTATCGCCTCGATTCTTGGCCCTGTTTAAACTGTAGCAGAAGTCCAGGGACCTCTGACTGTAGTGTATTCCGCGTCCAGACATTACAAGTCTCGTTCCGCTCTCACTGGACATATTCCGATTCTGGGTCATGAAGACCCCAATTTTCAACACTCTCGCAGTCGCGTTCTTTCCCGTGATGTCGGCGTTCATTATTATTTTCATGTCTTCGCACACCACATGGAATATATTTTCAAAGCAGGTGAGTGTCGAAGTAGTATTTACATTTTCGTCGTCTTGTGAACCGAATCAGCTCACCGGATCATGTCCAGAAAGCGATGTATTATGGGGGATTTCTCGAGTTTGAAGGGGATTAGATAGGAATTCCATGAATTATGTCTGTCTTTCATTGAAAAAAGCACATATATACCGTATTAAAAAGAGAAAATGTCATTTCCTCTAGTTATCAGGAACACATCTCCACAAGTCCACGTAAATCCTAAATCAGTGGAGAGATCTCACGGATCGATCGATACCCTGGCTCGCGAGAATGTCAGGTACAATGCTGAATCGGAAAATCTAAAATGAAATTGGTGGTCTGGAGGGAACATCCGTTCACATTACTGTTTTCTTCAGAATCACTATATTCATTTTCTATTCAATTTCACTTAATATCTCTGGTTTAACACATGCGCTAAAAAATGCGCATCAGACGTAAAGTTGGATTAGCTTGGAACCTTCCTAATATACCCAAGCTGCTCACAGTAATGACACTCACCGCTGAAAAACAGAATGATTTTATGGCAAGATGGCTGCCTATGGCAAGAATACAAACGGAAGTAACCTTGACCTAGTATGGAAGATTACACGGTTGACTGGGATACACCAGATTGCGTCAGCGTATCCCAGGAATATCTCACGTGTTTCGGAAGTTGACACCCGGAGCGTTATACTTTATTACCTGAAGAATACTCTGGCGAGCCGGCATGCAGTGATAATGTAAGGCTTCCTTGACCAACTGCTGACATTCAGGGATCACCATGAGGTATGTAATGGATTCCACGTGATCAACTATTACAGCCGGATTGAGGAGAGGCAGACGAACAGTACTGAGCACTTCCGGTGAGTGACTCTCACGTGACCGTCGATCTTTCTCTATCCAGGCCAAGGCTCTGTGGAATACTTCGATCTCTCCGTCTGCTTTGAGGTCATCCCTCCCTAACAGGGCGGTCAACTGCTCAATTCTTAGGTTTAGAAAGGCCGTTTTTCTGGACAATTCTTTGAAGTGTTCCGCTGCAATCGCCAACGCTTTGTTTTGAAGGCATGTCAAGTTGTACGTAAAGGCCAGATTCAGTAGCTCGAAGCATTTCTCCTTGTCCAGCATTTTTATCAGAAATTCGCCACACGCGTCATGGACCATATAAAATCGTAAATAATCCGTCGCCATTAATATTTCTTTCACGTTGTCGACTGTGAGGTATATTTTGCCAGTGTACATACATTCTAAGATTGTCTCCATCACCGGAGCGGTCAGTCTTGGTACGAAGGCGTGGTCATTCGCCGGTCCTAATCCGTTCTCCACGAATATCTCGTAAAAGTAGTCCGAACATGAACAGAGAAGGATCTTGTGTGCGGCAAATCGACGTCCTTCTACCACAATGGTCACGTCGCACATCAAGTTTTGCCGCCAAAGTGTTTCCAGTCCGTTAATAACGCAGTCGGGGAAGTTTGCAATCGTCTTCACTTCGCCTGGTTTCTGTCGTCCGTCTTTCTTTGTGGTCTTTTTTGGAACGTTCCAGTGAACACGTGGTTTGGTCCTGGATTTAGCAGAGGGTGCAGTGCAGCAACTTACTTTGCTGGTCCGTCTTGATAACATTGCTACAGTCTTCGAGATCATGTGAAGAGGTGAGCTATACAGTATCTCGCGCTGCTGTTACGTTGTTGTAGGCAACGACGGTGGGGCAGAAATGACGCACGACGCGTGGCAACGGTTATGACGTCAACAATAATTGTTGTCGTTAGTGCAAATGGCTGCTGGAGAGAAGACGTCGTGGTCGTAGAGAGAAAGAGAGAATTAAGGTTTGACGTCGCGTTCAGCAATATTTCAGCTATACAGCGAAACAGCTCACCAATTACCAGTATACGAGTTGTCAGAGCATTTCCATCATAGCTCTCTAGATTTGTATCTAATACCGCTTATGCCGGTGCTAGGGGCCGTGTGGTCATATCATCCATGTTGCCACATGAACAGGTACAATAAAAGCGTACCTGAGATACAACACATATCAGGAATCGTTACATTCTTGGTATGTGCTTCAGAATAGGTTTACCAGAAGACTATTCTGTGAAGTCATATGACGCAGTCAGTATGTCGGCACCTCTTCCCACTTCCCTTATATGTGTTGTAATATAGCGACGATCAAACAAAATTCCAAGTATTCAAGTTAATAACTTAATAATCCAACACATTGCAACATACACACATTAAAACTTCTACACCAAACCGATTTCTCTCAAATAACCTAAGACACAGTCCTCCCTCACCCGACCGAAAAGATCTTCTAAAGTAGTTGCTCGATAAAAAGAATGTCTTACAATCTTAAAATCTATACAGTCGATAAGAATATGTTTCACTGTGAGATCTTCGTGCATGGCAGGGAATACACCTTGGGACTGGCTCTTTTTTATGTCGTGCTCGTTTATGAACATGGTTGTGGCACTGATAACTTGCTTTATCCCGCTTCAGACCAAAATCGTCCAATGAAAACGAGCGATCACTGTCACATGGTCGCCCGATATTTTTCCATCCACCGCCGTCGATTGTTATTCGGGGTGAGTAACTAGGTTATCTCCCTTTACAGTAGCTCCTGTCTCAAAGCACTCGTGTCGGCTGCTTCGCGCCTGTTACTCCTCAGGCTTCGTTTTGACAACAAGTATTTGTAATAAAGGTGAGCTTCAGCAAATGAACTTCTGGATTAGATAGCATTTATTATGAGAACAGCTCGTACTTTATCGTAAACAGCGATGATGAACATGAATGAATATTGCAAATGTGTGACTTCACCTACAGTGGGGTTTTTTTGTTTTTGGGTTTTTTTCGTGAGCAACAACAACATAGGGCCAAAGTTGTTCATAACAAGTCCTTTCTCACACAATTTGCCTGTGGACGTGTTCAGAAATGGTCCTCAGCGGGATAAATTCGTTACACGGCTTGTCAGTGACCCAATTCGAAATGTCTATCACAAGAGTCGGTGACCCAATACAGAAATATATGGGATCAGTAAAATTTATATTGGGCGCTCGGCTGACGCCTCGCCCAATATAAATTTTACTGACCCCGTATATTTCTGTATTGGGTCACCGACTCTTGTGAAGACATTTCGAATAGAGTCCCAGGGAATCCTACACTAGACTTGGCCAGCTCATAGTGTTTAAATGTGAACACATGGGCGGCGGAACCGCCCCGACCACCCCGACCATGGTCGGGGCAATAATTCCAAGACCATTGATTACCGTCTGCTATAGAGTCGGGGCAATGCCACCGCGTCTGAATGTATAGTCAATCATGCTGGACGAGTTCAAGTTATATTGTTTTGCTGTACTAAACTCCACTGGCATTACATAATTCAAGATTTACAAAATATCTAGACCTGCACCTTTTCAGGGCGAATTGAACCATAATTCGTACCGTTGTATTGTAACTTACATATATTTGGGTCTAACAGCGCCATCGACTGTACCCTTATTTAATGTCCAGATAGCGCTGCTGACCTGTAATATTTAACCGTCCGCAGTGCCAGCTATACATTTTAAGTGTACAATCGTATAAATCTATAGGCCTATAATCATCATTTAGTCTTGGAATCTCGTCTATAAAGCTTGGGTGTTATCTACTCTCCAGCTTTCACGAGTATCAATATTTGGTCATTTCTGAATGTCTCGAAACAGAGTACACCGCCGGGTTTCTTGTGAGCGGTGATCACGGGAATTTTTGAGTGGAACCTGATTTTCAGTCATAAATAGCTAGACTTTTTAAATGTTTTATTTGAACCCACATTTTCAACATTTTATCGAGCATTAATATGGTATTTTATGTGCCGGAAATAGCTTTGAATGCATCTTCTGCAATCCAGGACCCCGGAGCTTCCGGGGCCTAGGCGGCCCCTGGACCCTCGCCTAATTGTGCTGTGATCGATGGTCGGGGCAATATGAAATTGCTTCCGCCGCCCCTGGAACCGAAGGTACTTGTTACTGCATAAAAACTGCACGAAAGCAAGCTACCAGAGCCAATAGACGCTTAAATATCTCCGAATATGACTGAAAAGAAAGGGGACAACATTATCACCATCGATAGGAAATGAGAAATGGCGAGACAAACCTTTTGCAAAGGGGGTGTATAGGGCCAAGCCCGTTGCTCTGGCTCATCCCGTATGTTGTACTCTGTGCAGACAAGCTGGGGTGTATATAATGTACGTATGTTACTTTGTTTCTTCCTGTATACAGCTATAATAGTTACACCCTGATGAAAACTGTGTAAATTCTCAATATCACGGCCCTAAATTCTCTTCATCATGGCCCTAATACATTTTGGACTAAACCTTCCAGAGCCGCCGGCCTGCATAAAAACTGGGTGACCGAAAGCTACCTGAGACAGCATTGTAGCAACTACTAAAGCGACAATTGTCAGGTCGCCAGCTAATGTCGTAATTGCGCCATTAGCAGGCGACTCTGCATGCAAAGTCGACCACTAATGACACCACTAATGACGCAATTACGACAACTGTGTCATTAGACTAATTTAGCGGTTGCCATTGCAAGTATATCAAGACTTAGTCATACATCATGTGTGATATATTTTTGCCTCAACTGGTTCCCAGTTGTGACAATAAGCGTCAACATGCTCGCTATCATTTTTTGTCTGGATCGCCACCGCGCAGCGGTGTCGACCAGACTATGCTGCCACTCACGAAATATATGCAAATGTGTACGTGCACTATAATGCAATGACCCTGGGTTGACCTGTAGCAATCCGCCAGTGATTTTCACTTTGAGTTTGTCACATATCAGGGTATCAACCAGAAAGTGAAGAAAAAACAGTCGTAATCGTTTCATGTTAACTAGAAATAAAACAAAATCTGAATTTGAGAGTATTTCATATTCATTTCCTCGCCCAGGGATTGCTTGAATCCGTGGACTATTTTTTTGGTCTTAGCATTGTCTGGTTCCGCCGACCTGGTAATGTGGTAAGCTGCCTGCCTCGTGGTGTTTGTTCAATTCGTCTGCGGTTTTTGCGTCATTGGAAAGGATATTTGGAAAGAGCTGCGTGAGTTTGTGGTAAGTTCTCAAGATTACTTATATATGCCTGGTGTTTATAGTTCGTAATTTGTTTGTTGACAACGATAGCGTTGGAGAGACAATTTGTGCGAAAATTCATGTTGTTGTTGCTGCACGATCAATGCGTATATAATTTAGTTTGAAAAAGTTAGAGCACCAACAACAACAAAACTTTTCGAAAGCGGAAACAACATAATTTGGCAGGTAATCTGGCTTTGTGTTAACAAATAATGATTAGGGTACGGCGTACACCTTAAGCTAAATGATATTAAGTAGATCCTGATTGTTTGCAGAAAATTGATAACTTGAGAACTGAAAACGCATGGTGTCTGAGTGTCTGGGTAAATGTTAACAACAACAACGCTCGCATTATATTAAATGCCCTTGTGTTAAAACCTACTGGTACCGTACGGTAATTCAAAATTATACCCTTCTTCATCAATTGTCTTGATTCGTCTGCATTAATTTAGTAATAGTTCTATCAATTAATTTTATAGGTCAATTTTCAACAGAGTTTTTTTTTCTATTACTGTATAATATTGTATCACCATCATATAATAACCCTAATTTGGAAACCTGGGAGTGACACATTTTACACATTTGCAAATTATGAAACACTTGGGTTTGAACGTACTTGAGAGTTGAACTTACTTGGGAGTTGATATAGCCTACTTATTAAAGATTTGGGAGGTGAACGTAATTGAACTTTTATTCAAGACTTTGGAGTTAAACGTACTTGGAGTTGAACATACAAAGACTTGGGGGTGAGCATACTTGGAGTTGAACATAATTATTGGAGACATTGGAGTTGAACATACTTGGAGTTGAACATACTTGGAGCTGAACATACTTGGAGTTGAACATACTTGGAGTTGAACATACATACTTGGAGTTGAACACACTTGGAGCCGAACATACTTGGAGTTGAACATACTACCAGGCGGTGAGCGTACTTGAAGTTGAACGTACGTTTTGAGGACTTTGGAGGTGAATGTACTTGGAGTTCAACTGTTGTACATACTTAAAGCTGAACATATTTCAAGCTGAACATACTTTATTCGAGACTTAGAGCTGGACTTACTTATTGAACGGACTTGGACATACGTACGTGTTATTGAATATACTTTGAAGCAAGTTACCAGTTGATACTAGTGGTTTCTCTATTTGACATAGAAGCATATTTCTGCATCAATTTTCAGTACCACAATGGGGATTTCTTTAGATCAATACAGGCAAAGAATTGCCATTCATTGCACAAATCTTAAAGTCAGACAATCTAAGTTAGCAGCCCTTATGTTACCAATAATCTATGCGTTTTTGCATCAATGGATTACAAAAGTGATATCAAATCACAGATTTTACAGTGAAGATCCCGGTCTAGATGTTCATATTTTGCGAGCTTCTGGATTATGCAATTAATTGTCTGTTGATACTATTTGCCTGGTCTTATAAAGATGGCAAATGATGTAGAAACAAATCCTGGCCCTTCCCCACAAGCTATGGAAGCTCCACATCCTTTTAGCATCACAAATATCGTTCATGGTTCCTTTCACCAAGGAGCTCCCATATTTTCGGCTATGTCCCGAGGTAAACAGTGTATGGCGAACTGTATTTGCTTTCACGCTTTTACAGTGATGAATAATTACGTAACTCCATCGACACAACAAACTTTGGATAATATATTATTTTGTGGAGATGAATTGTATAAGCATATTAGGAAACAGAGTAATACCACAAATGACTATCTCGTATTCCAAGATCTGCCCAAATATTTCATTCTCAATGGTCAATATTTCTCTTCTAGATTGCTTAGAACCTACTCGGGCAGTTTTGATGACAGTTGCTCAGATAATGTTAATATTTTTGATTTGCAAGCAGCGATCAGCTGTAGTTTCTCAAAGAGCACTCCACTTAGTATATTTGTTTTCAAGGGCATGGCAGTTGCAATTCTCTTTGACAATAAAAAGTGTCATGTCTTTGATTCACATAGTAGGGGCCCACAAGGTTTGAGCTCAGCACAAGGAACGTCAACCCTAGTGACCCTTTCTTCTGCTGCAGATTTAACAAAATTTCTTAGACAGCTGCTTGCATCACTTTCTTCTTGTGTCGATGCCACTCAGTTTGACTTGCATTCTTTTAGGTTACGCATTGTTAGTTCTGGTGCAACAAGAAGAAGCACATCACCTGTAATAAACATCACCTTCTTAGATAAGATAACGCACAGTTCGTCTCGCACTCAAATAACCCATAGTTCTAAACTTGTAGCTCTTGTTGACTTACCTTTTCTCTCTGACAAAGTAACGGGAAAAATCAAAACAGCTTGCAAAAGAAAAAGTATGGATTCAAAGCAAGACGAGGCCAGTATACCTGTAGCTAAGAAAATAAAGAAAACAAGTGTCGGTGTGGTCAAGGATTTCCTCCCAATTCCTGAACATGACAATACAATGAAAGTAAGTAAAATCATTGCTGCTTTCCTGAAGTCGGTTAACTCTGGTCCAGAATATATGTGTTCCTGCTGCAGTCAGACATGGTTTAGAAATAGTGTTAGACCATTGAATCCCTTGAAATTATCACAAGCTATGAAGACTAAATGTTTGGTCCACATGGAATCTACATGTAAACAATATGTTTGTCATACATGCTATTCCCACCTCAAAGAAAATGAAATGCCATCTTGTTCTGTTGGTAATGGTTTGAAGTTTGCTGTTAAGCCGGAAGAATTCAATCTCACACAAATGGAAGAAAGACTGGTCGCAGCCAGGATACCTTTCATGCAAATACGTGAGCAACCACGTGGTGGCCAGTTAAGCATTCGAGGCAATGTTTTCAATGTACCTGCGGATGTAACTGAAACTGTAAGTCTATTACCAAGAACTCTGGGTGATAGTGAAACTATTGCTATAAAACTAAAGAGGCGTTTAGATTTCAATCATAGCGTTTCATGTGAAATGATCCGACCAAATAAAGTGTATGAAGCAGCTCTTTGGCTTGTACAGAATAGTTCTCTCTACCGTCGAGAAGGGATAAGTGTTGATAACTCTTGGTTAAACTTGACAACTCCATGTGATAATCTACAATTTACATGTAATGAAAGAGCTGAAAATGTACACTTGCCCAATATGGTCGATGTTGGCAGTGACAGTGACTGGTCTGAGGGAGAGGATATTCATGATCGAGCATCGGCAAATATGGACACACTGCTGCATCCAATTGACTTTCGTGAGTTCAACAGTATTTTGTCTCTTGCCCCTGCAGAAAATAGCACACCGCTTGGCCTTTTCCAAGATCCTCATGCAGAATTTTTGTCATTTCCATCCATCTACTGTGGACAAGCTAGACCAGATAATAGTGTCAGGGAAATTTCTTTGCATTATAGTACTATTTGCAAGTGGGAATTGAGGAATATTGATAGGCGTTGTGCCAATTCTGTTCCCAATCTTTTCTTTAAACTCAAAAAGTTGCAGATAAAACAAATCCAAGATAAAGTAGCATTATCAATGAGGAAATGCAAAGGGAATGGCAAATCCTATACAGTTGAAAACCTACTTGACCCATCCACTGTTGCATCAATTCTGAGATACAACGAAGGATATCAGGTACTCAAAACCTTACGAGGATCCCCTCCATACTGGGAGCAGGCCAAAAAGGACATATTTGCAATGATAAGACAGCTCGGTATTCCAACATGGTTTTGTTCCTTATCTGCAGCTGAAACAAAATGGCATCCCCTCCTGATCACACTTGCAAAACTCAATGAAGGAAAACACTACACTGCTTCAGATATTGATAGTCTGACTTGGGAAGAAAAGTGTAAGCTCATAAAGTCTGACCCAGTAACATGTGCAAGATATTTTGACCACAGGGTACAAGAGTTCTTCACTAAAATACTAAAAAGTTCTCTTCAACCATTGGGAAAAATCTGTGACCACTTTTACAGGGTTGAATTCCAACAAAGAGGGTCGCCTCACATACACATGCTGCTGTGGATTGAAAATGCTCCCATATATCATCAGTCTGACAATGGTGATGAGCTGGCCAAATTAATTGAATTCATAGACAAACACTCGACATGCATCAGAGATGAAACCATGGCCCATCTCGTTAATTACCAAACTCATAGACATTCACAAAGCTGTAGAAAGAAAGGAAAACTAGTTTGCCGTTTCAATTTTCCACTACCTCCAATGAAACAAACTCTCCTACTGAAACCACTGGATACCACAGATCCTACAATTTTGAAGAATTACCAAACAATTGTTCAAAAACTTGACAACATGAAATGTGGTGAGGACCTGACTTTTGAAGAATTCTTAGAATCAGTAAGATTACGAGAAGATCAATATATTGAGGCCATTCGCTCCTCTTTAAAGAACGAAAAGATATTTCTCAGAAGAAGCCCCAACGAGATCAGAATAAACAACTACAACACTGTATTGTTGCAAAGTTGGCAAGCAAACATGGATGTTCAGTTCATTTTAGATGCTTACGCTTGTGCCATGTACATAGTATCTTTATATCTAAAGGACAGAGAGGTATGTCCAATATCCTTTCTGAAGCATGCAAAGAAGCAAGAAATGGGAATTGTAACCTGAAAGAACAAGTCCGTCGTGTAGGAAACAAATTTCTTACACATGTTGAAGTTGGGGCACAAGAGGCAAGCTACTTGGTACTACAGATGCCACTGAGACGATCAACAAGAGATGTTGTTTTCATCAACACTGCCCCACAAGAGGAACGGACATTTCTTGTCAAGCCAGTCAAAGTCTTGGAAAAAATGAGTAAAAATTCTACAGACATAGAATCTGATAATATGACAAAGAGATATCAGAGACGTCCTAGCTGTCTGGAACAACTTTGTCTGGCAGACTTTGTTTCCTGGTATGATACAAAGCCCAACAAAGGTACATGCACTAGTTCAACTTCAATGTCACCAACTTCACATGGCGCTGAATTGCCTGAAGACCAGTACAGTGAAAATATTGAAGACGACTCCGAGGATAAAGTTCTAACTTCTCTCAATGAGCAACTGTCCACGCTAATGATGAAAGATGGTACCTTGTTAGTCAAACGACAGAAACAAAAGGTTATCAGGTTTGTTAGGTACAACAAAAACACAGACCCTGAAAATTATGATCGGGAAATGCGCATGCTGTTTCATCCATGGCGAAACGAGTCTACACTAATGCAAATCAATTTAAGCCCAGCCATGGAAATCCTGTTGCAGATGAAAAGAAGTGAATATGAACAAAACTGGTCTGAGTTAGAAACTGCTTTCCATCTTATTGAAGGTGGTGATAATAGTCATGATGGTGAGGTCTCTGATGGATTTTTGCCTGAAGGTGAACATGAAAACCTTCAGGATTTACAAGCAGGCTCGCAACCAAATCCTTTGTATGGTTGTTTCGACCCAGGCAAATCCACTCAACAGTACGACATAGGCTTGGATCTTGGTATCACCAGAAAACAAGTGGAACAAGATAGCGTTATAGCAAACCAGCTTCCTGAGAATGAGTACTGCAAACAGGTACAAAGTCTCAACAACGGTCAACAGGCATTTTTCTACCATGTTCTTAATTGGTTTAAAACTAAACTTGATCCATTACATTGCTTTTTATCGGGAGGTGCAGGAGTTGGGAAAAGCGTGTTAACAACGGCCATATATCAGGCATTGATCCGATACTTTAATGTCTCCCCAGGGGAATGTCCAGATGATCTGAAAGTTTTGTTATGTGCCCCTACTGGTAAAGCTGCTCACAACATTGGAGGAAGGACTATTCATTCTGCTTTCTGCCTTCCTGTTGGTCAAGGATTTAACTATAAACCTTTGGATATGCAACAACTCAGTTCTACGAGGGTCCAATACCATGCATTGAAGGTCATCTTTATTGATGAAATTTCTATGGTTGGAAACAAAATGCTCAATTTTATAAACATGCGTTTACAAGAAATAATGGGCTGCACAAAACCCTTCGGCAATATTTCCATTATAGCCATTGGGGATCTATATCAGTTAAAGCCAGTCATGGATAACTGGATATTCAAACCATTGATCAATGATTATGGTCCCATTGCTACCAATCTTTGGCAAGACTATTTCTCAGTTTATCATTTGACAGAAATTATGAGACAAAAAGATGATTCCGGTTTTGCTAATTTACTCAATCGCTTAAGAAATGGAAACCACACTGCAGCAGATATCAACCTGTTGAAAAGCCGGAGAATAACAGCTGCTGAAAGCAACAATAACTTTGCTGACATTGTCCACCTATTCACTACACGGAGGGAAGTGCAGGATTTTAATCAAAGAATATTTGAGATAAACAGTAGTGGAAAGAAATGCAAAATACCAGCTGTTGACATTGTTGGGGGAGATATGTCGGAAGAAGTCAGCAACAAAGTCAAAGACAAAATACCCAGTGATCCATCCAAGACAATGGGATTATCATCAACAGTCTGTTTAACAGAGAATCTACCAGCAGACATTTGTGTCAATGTGGATGTTGAAGATGGTTTGACAAATGGAACGTCCTGCATTGTTAAAAAATTAGATTTTCGGTTAAAGGATTCAGACAGATGCAGCATTACATGGGTTCTATTTAATGACCCTTTAGTGGGACGAAAATGCAGAAACCAGTATGGCCACCTGTATACACCAGGAATCCCCAAAAGTTGGGCTCCAGTCTTTGAAGTTAATAGAAAATTTCATGTTGGCAATTACAAATCTTGTTTTGTTACTCGCCGACAATTTCCACTACAACTGTCAGCTGCAAGGACTGTTCATAAAGCCCAAGGTGCTACACTTAACAGTGCAGTTTTACATATGGGAAATCGAAGATCAGATCACATGCATTATGTTGCATTAAGCCGTGTACGCACTTTGTCTAATGTGTATATTACAGAATTAAATGAAGCAAATATTAGCATTTCAGCAGGTGTAACCAATGAGATTGATCGTCTTAATGCCATGTCCACACTAACTCTTTCCATACCTTTGCTAAACAAAATCAACAATTGTATTAAAATAGTGTTCCACAACAGCAGGTCCCTTAAAAAACATTTTTCAGACTTGAAACAAGACTGTAACCTCATGGCATCACATTTTTTAGCTATTGCAGAAACTAGATTACAACCTTGTGATGATGATGAGTATTTCAAACTACAACAGTTTTCAATGCATAGGCATGACAATACAGGCAGAACAACACCCATGTATGGCACAGTTTGCTATACATCATTTCACCTGGACAGTTTTGAAACCTACAACATCAATGGATTTGAAATTTGTAAAACCTTCATACCATTTTGTTCAACCAAACTACACATTATTACTTTGTATTGTCCTCCAAAGATTGCTACAAAACAGAACTACCTATCATTGATATCGGTACTTTTTGATGATGCTAGTTTAACAGACCACATGCTCTTTATGGGTGATTTTAATATTGATGTTTTGGAGGACACATTTTTACCCAAGTACTTGTATGATCACTTTAAGTTGAGGCAGCTCATTACAGGCCCAACTACAGATTATGGCTCAGCCCTTGACCATATGTATACCAATTTACCAGTGAAATACATTGCTCAGGCTTCTACTTTAGAATCCTACTATTCTGATCACAAGCCGGTTTTCCTTGGACTACATATACAGGACGACATGGACATAACCTGATTTGTCTCATCACTTGTAAACTAATGACTGGGAATAGTCAATACCACCAACTATGACACTAACATCATCCCATACATCTGGTCGACTCTTACCATGACAAGTTTAGAGACTGATCTATTGGGGGTGACCCCATTGATGTGTATTTTTGTGACAGAATATGACATGCTTTTTCAAGCATAAAATACAGTATAACTTGACATTTTGTATGAACTAAACATTCCCGAGCATAGAGATCCTCACTTGAGGGTATGTTTTCTGGTTGAGCCATTGCGGCATTAGATGATGTAACAAACCATATATGATATTGATATTTGTTCTTTCAGTAGCCATGACGTCTCAAATGCTGACAATAGCCACAATGAAGAGCAAACCAGGTCAACCATTCACGAGACCATTGCGAGCTCGGGTTGTGTATGTGTCAGAGAAGAAGAAATACCAAACTCGACAGGGAGAGGATAAGGAGATGGTCAACATTGGCTTGGCAGACAAATCTGGCATTGTGAAAGCTATCCTCTACGACATGTCAAAACTACAGACCATTTCTACCGACGCATCCATAATTCTCCACAATTTCATATGGAAGCCTGACACAGTTGTCATCACGAAGACCACACGTGCATTCAGAACAGCTGACGTAACCGATATTCCAACTGCGCTGATTCAGGAATGTCATTCTCTTCTAAACCCACCACCTCCACCAACTGTGCCAATTAGTGTGGCCAAAGCTTCCCCAAGCAAGACTATGACCAGTGTATGTGGACGTGTTACCCAGGTGAGGTATAATTGTATTGAGTTTCAGTTTCCTCTGGTATTCAAAGTGACCTATTTAAAAGTGGCATCCATAAAGTGGTGGGACGGAGAGGAGAGTAGCAATTTTGCCCAATATACACAACCTCACAAGGTTAAATTCAGCGTCTCCAGTGAGGGAGTCAACAATTCCTCATTGTCAGGAGTACATACTGTATGGATGCATCCTAAATGGTCAGTCAATTGCCGCAAGAGTTATGTGATTATTCCCTTCTGAACTAATTGTCATTTGCAATTCATGATGATAGATTGCTGGTGGCGGACAAAATACTGCATTTGATATGCTAAGTTAACACTCATTAGTTCACCCACAGAACCTGAAGAAAATGATAAGTTTATTTGGAAAATCTTGATATGGTAAAGTGATTTCTGATAATCAAACACCACTTTCATGACCAGTGGTTCTCTCCGGGTTCTTCCCAGTGAAATATTCTTGAGTGTGACATTAAATCCAACTGGCCTCCTCTCCATCTTTCGTGTTTGCACTGGAATCAATTCTCCTGAATTTCACCGAAATTGTGCTGCTATAGATATATTTTGGCAAGAATCAGGCTCATTCATTAACTTGATATCTCTGAGCACTCATTATAGTATTCACGTGCAGTAAATATAGTATTTTATCAACAATTTTTAGGAATTCAAATGCTAAACAGAACTCTAGTTTCATTACTATCCATGTAATGGAGTACATGTAAGTTTCAATGGAAGCTATGATTTTCCTTCGTTGAATGTACTTATTCATCTCTTTGGGTAAAATCTTAACTAATTCTATTCCTTCCAACAGGACGAAATGACCAGAACGGTTCTTGTTAAAGACCAGCCAGTCCCAGTGCGTACGATCCTATTAAGAGATGCGTCTGGAACAACAAAAGGTGTCCTTATGGCGTGAAAAAGCTGCAACTCCACCACAAACAGGATCCTATGTCACAAATGTGGTTACTAGCACTTACAAAGATGAAGTACTCCTATCTACAACCTCCCTCACAAAAATAGAGGTTTGTTTCTGCCGTATATTTTATTGATCCAATGATCTTGGGTTAATGCAGAATCAAAGTAGTTCTGAACAAAGTCATTACGCCGACAGTCTCAATATTTTGAGAAAACAATTAGTAGATAGACAAGTGTCGAGTTTGTTCGAAGCAAATTGGCCTTTGTATTAATTGTTTATCTTCTTCTACCTGTCCTGTGCAAAATTGAAAATACTTCGAAAATATGTTGCAGTCGCTTACTCCCCAACCTTCATGTTTGTCCGAAGGAAATCGCAGCAATTCCACTGTCTTATTTGCAGACTTTCTAGTCCACATTTGCATTATTATCTTTTATTCAGAGATTTTGTATTTATATTTTCCTCTCATATATTCAGAGGATACTTCACTTTTTGGAAAGTTGTAATGGCATAACAATTTTATGGCACCCAATAAATAATACATGATGCCATGTGGGACATGAATTCACCTATGCATTGAATTTTATTCTCGTTTACAAAGACCAAGTGATAGTCTGTTATTTTCTGCTCTGTTTTGTATTGCAATATTGCAATTCTCATAAAGTATTCCTTGCATGTATTATGGAAAGTTTTGTATCTATTTCAGACTTCCACACCACCACTTGAGGACAAAACAGTAACAGTACTTGGTTATGACTTGACCGATCTGTCAGTCACCCTCATCACAGAAGATCAAGATGAGCTTCAGTCGTATGAAATCGACACCCCCATTCTTCAAACAATCACTAACCAAGAAATCGATTCCTACTTGAAGTCAAATATTCCTTTTCAACTGAAATTAAGTCTTCGTGAGAGTGATGTAATCGCAGTGGAGCGTGTACATGAAAAGTAGTCCTTTTCTACGGCTACTAACAGAGCCATAGTTTTAAGAGGGGGATGCTTCCAAAAATGAAAATATCTCAAAGATTTTTTTTTATATTGGATACATGATCAAAATTATTTGAAAAAAACCCTCATTTCCACAAAGACATATTGTAGCGGGCCGCGGGGGTGGGCGGTTTACAAGACCAGGAACGTCGGTGAAAATAATTCCGACTAACAATACTTGATTCGGATCAAACCAATAAATAACAAAAAGAGAATATAAATTCTGACGATTACTGTTTTTATTAACAAATATTAACTTAACACGAATTTATAATTAAATCGGGTAAAGGAAAAGACTATCCGATCCCAAAACGTAACAATCCCCAATTTAGCTAGTAAATCACATCAAAGAATCCGAACCGTATATAATCACATGAATCCGAAATGATTTCGGATCTATAAATAATGCGGAAAATAAACCTACAAAAGGTTTATTTGCTTTAAAAGATTAAATCATCAGTAATGTCAAATATTCTAGTAATTTCCGAATTAATTTGCAGATGATAAAAATGAAATATAAGGCTTCTCACCAGAAACACAGTCGCAGCCACGTTCGCAGTCAACCTTTCGCTTCCAGTTCAGATTCGTACTCCCCGCCATCCTAGCAACCAGCCTCGCTTTCATTCACCCAGTCAGCCCACTCTCGCACCCGAAATAATTACGTCAAAAACGCTACATTCACACTTCCATTCACTAATCTAACATCACCAATGTTACAAAATATTAAATAACTCAGAAACTAAATATTTACATCTTCTGACGACACAGAAATATAGCTTAAACACAAGCTCAAACTTCAACCCCAAGGATATCCCCACAGCATAACCAAGATGGATGACTTCGTAAGTCGCGAACGTAACTTTGATCAATATTCCTTCAAAACAACATAATATGAAACAATTCATTTAAGCAGAACATGGAAGCAAGTACGATACTGCTTTAGAAAGGTAAGACGAAAGATATACATACATCACAACATAAATTATAGTACAATTTCACCCCAGTTCCCACAACAACATAGCCGACCGTGAAACATTCCAAAAATAGAATTCAACGAGACTCAATCCAACACATTATTTATCATAATCAGAACAACAATTTACAAGCTTATAATTTAGAATACAACCATATTTGACAGACCACTTTGCGTCACACTTCCCCACACTTAAAATGTTATCACGTCCTCGTGATAGAACTCTGAACAGCTAGAATAACATGCATTAAAAGTTGTACATTTAAAATCAGTCATTAACTATATTTTTTTTAACTATTTACAGAAAGAAGGAAGTTCACTCCAAAATTTGTGCTAATTGTCCGCAAGTGGGAAACAACAAGACTGTCACCGTATCTGTCTGTGTAGCGGCATCCTTTGTCATCGGAACAGAATCGAGCTGTCTGCAGGCATCTTTTGCGGGAAGGATCCGGGTCTTCACCCTACATACGGGCCTCCAACGAGGGCGAATACAACAGCTTGCTCGAGGCCGTATTGGCTTTCTGTAACAAAGATTTGTTACCCCAAGTTGCTGTCTCAGTAGAGCCAAGTTCTTCCCCTGCGGTCGGACCTGTGTCGGATGCATAATGGAATTTGCCAATTCCAACTCGGCAGTTATCAATTCCCCCTCTGGAAATAGCTCCCCCTCCTCTAGCTCCACACACAAGGGAACATCCACTACTGAGTCACCAGCCATTATAGAGGTGTCATCCATCACAACTGATGAAACTGAGGGATGGGACCTGTCTTCCTGATGGCAACTAGTCAGCCGGCCCATCTCCCATGGTGCGGTGTGCTTTGACTTCCCAATTGGATGTTTGCTGATTTCATGTGCCACCATCCTCTCATTAGTTCTTGCCGTGAATGAACACCACGAAATGGGGCACCTCTGCTTGGGATGACGCCTGTGGATGTGCCCATCCACGTCTGCCTGGCGGGAAGCGCTATAATAGCAGTACTGGCATGATATTTTATTCTTCCTTATATGTTGTTCCCTCTGATGTCTTCTCAAGATGGAGATCGAGGAGAATACTTTAAAACAAATCTGGCAATGGGGCTCAGACCCTCTCATCTCAATGAAGTTTCTACAAGTAAAGTAATAATTATTATTATTATTTTCAAATCTGGTAATATTGGTGAACCCAATTCTTATCACCCTGGCATCAGTACCACCCATACCGTTTTCCTCTACCCAACCTGATGTCTGCATCATCAGTATGGGATCTACCTTCACCCTGTAAAATTTCACCCAAACTGTTATTCGGTTCCTCAAAGACCGTTTTCTCGGATTTAACTTCCAAGTTCAGAAAGGATGGAGTGTTGGGCCCCAAATAGGGCTTCAATCGGTTGTGGTGTACCCAAAATGATGCAGTCCGCCTGCTCTTCTGTATCTTATATGTAACTTCATCCTTAGCAACAACCAAGTAAGGACCCCTCCATGGACTCTGGAGTTTTGGAGATTTCCCTTTTTCTCGCTTCCAACTATAGAGCCAGACCGGATCCCCTACTTTGTACCGAAATGATGTGGCCTTAAGATCATAATATTTCTTTTGCCGTTCTGCAGCTAAACGTAGATGTTCACGTGCATATTCATGAGTTTGCCACAACGTCTCCTTGAGTGTTTGAGGATAATCCAATGGCTCTTTAAATGATTCCTCATCTGGAGATTGACCAACCAACAAATCAATTGGGAGAGATGGCTCTCTGCCCAACATTAAAACCGATGGAGTGCATTGTGTAGACTCATGCACCGAAGTCCTGTAGGCCAACATAACCAGGCCCAACTTTCTATCCCATTCAGCAGGATTATCAAGGCAGGCCATCGCCAACATGTTGAGTAATGTCCGGTTGTACCTCTCAACCTGTCCATTAGACTGAGGATGAATGGCACTAGTTCGAGTTTTCTTAATTCCAAGCAGGTGACACACACTGCCAAACAAATCAGCCTCAAATTGTCGGCCTTGGTCGGAATGAATCATCAACGGTACACCGTACCGACAGATAAATTCTTCGACCAGAACACCAGCCACAGTTTCGGCGTCCTGTCGCTTAATACCATATGCTTCTGTCCATTTGGTAAAATAATTACCAGTACAAATTTATTACCAGCACTCGTGGCCGGAGAAAATGGTCCAAGAAGATCACTCCCAATACGTTCAAGGGGTGCCCCAACCCGATTGATTTGTAGTAAATCTGCCTTAGGCCGTTTCGATGGCCCTTTTCTGGCAGCACAAATATCACAAGAATTGCACCAGATTTCAACATCATCTCGATAACCAACCCAATAAAATCTCTGCCTGATCCGGTCAATGGTTTTCTTTTGACCAAAATGTCCAGCAGTTGGGCTGCTATGAAGCTCATGAAAAACTTCAGATTGCAAACCCTTGGGCACCACCAACTGCCGTGCGGCTCTATAACCACCAGCATCACTTCGCCGAAATAGAACACCATCCAGCAGAGACAGCCTGGTAAATTGTCCCCAATATGCTTTTACTAGGCTTGGTAGATGTGATATTTCGGACCATTTAGGTTTACTGTCCAACTTTTCAGTCCACACGATAACCTCTCTCAATATAGGGTCGGACCGTTACATCTCTCGAAGTTTTGCATTCGAGTAAGATTCCACCCATCTAATTTCAGGCCCAGCGATACAATCAGCTTTACCCAAATGACCAGCACAAACCTGATTAATTTGAGAGTCAATGATCCCGGAACCGCCACCTTTAGGCTTTCTAATTGTCACAACAGGCTCTTTTTCCAACTGTGCCATTTCCTCAAGCCGGTCGCACTTCTTGCAATCATGACATGGTCGTCGCGACAGGGCATCTGCATTTCCATGTGCAGTACCAGCCCGATGCTGTATTGTAAAATGATATGTCCCTAATACCTGAATCCAAAGGGCTACCTGTCCCTCAGGATTCTTGAATTGCATTAGCCATGTCAGTGCCCCGTGATCGGTTCTGATCAAAAACTCTCTACCGAACAAAAAGTGATGGAACTGCTTTACCCCTCTAACTATGGCCAGAAGCTCTTTACGAGTGACACAATACTGTCTCTCAGCTTTACCCAGGGTTTTACTAAAATAAGCAATAACCCTTTCGTGGCCATCCTGTTTCTGAGATAAAACAGCCCCAACACCGCTATTGCTAGCATCCGTATCAAGAATGAAATAGCCATCCCTACTTGGGTAGGCTAAAATTGGAGCTGTCAGTAACGCAGATTTGAGACATTGAAAGGCTTCTTGGCACTCAGATGTCCAAGCAAAAACTCTGCCTTTCTCTGTCAATCGATGAAGAGGACGAGCGATATTAGAAAAGTTTCTCACATAACGTCTGTAGTACCCAACTAAACCCAGGAAGCTACGTACTTCCGTTACAGTACAAGGAACTGGCCAGTCTTTGACCGTTTCAAGTTTCTTGGGATCAGTTGCTACCCCTTCCTCAGAAACTACATGTCCTAGAAATTCCACCGACTTTTGGAAGAAATGGCACTTTTTAGGCGATAATTTAAGTCCGGCATCCTTGAGACGACGAAGCACTGTCTGTAATCGTTCGAGACTTTGCTCGAAAGTAGTACCAAACACGATGATATCGTCAATGTAGACCAGACAAAGTTGCCATTGAAGACCCACTAGAACTCTTTCCAAAAGCCGCTCACATGTTGCAGGAGCATTGCAGAGTCCGAACGGCATAACTGAGAACTCATAAAGCCCAGAATTAGTTACAAATGCCGTTTTCTGTCTGTCACTCTCCTCCACCTCAACCTGCCAATAGGCACTTGCTAAATCCAGAGTGGAAAACCACTTGGATCCAGACAATGTGTCCAGACTATCGTCTATTCTGGGAAGGGGGTAGCTATCTTTTATCGTGACCTGATTCAGGCGACGATAATCAATACAGAATCTTATAGAACCGTCCTTCTTCTTAACTAAAACAATCGGCGAAGCCCAAGGACTAGTGGATGGTGTAATTACCTTATTATCCAACATCTTCTGAATTTCTGTGTCAGCCTGTTCTCGTCTCACTGGCGCCAGCCTTCTAGGACGTTGTCTGATTGGATTCGAATTCCCAGTATTGATTGTGTGTTTCACTATATTCGCCCGCCCAAGATCACCAGAAGATTTAGCAAAAACACACTGATTCTCAGCAATAAGTTGTTCAACTTTCTGTCTTTGAACATCATCAAGATTTACGGAGCTTCGCTCCAACAGATCTCCAAGGTGAGGCGGCACTAACATGTTACCAGACTCCTCTGGATCAGGGCCACTTATGTCCAGTTCAGTGACAGTTGTGCCTTCCTCCAGAAGCTCCAACTGTGCTAGATGAGTACCTTTGTACACTGTAACTGGTTCACCTGAGCAATTCATGACACGAATAGGCAAATCTGAAGCACTCACCCCTACTACAGATTTCGCCACACATAGTCCCTGATCCATTAAACATGACTGGTCAGGTTGTGTGACACCAATGCCTGTGGGAAAACATCCGTGATCGTCAGCAATATTTGCCTTTACGATCACCTCGCTTTCCGGGGGAATGACCGTAGTCTCCTTTACAGCCACCCTAAAACAGCTGCTCGAACGTTCTGTCGATATATATCCACATACAATATCTCTTTTCCCTATCGTTACTGTTCCAGTTTGTGCCTCAATCTGGCAGTCAAATCTAAACAGAAAATCAAATCCAATCAGACCATCCACCTCTATATCTGCCACCCAAACGTCATGTACAAATACCTGCCCTCCTAGGGAAATTTCAAAATTCCCTTTCCCCAATACTTCAACCTCCTTACCATCCGCCAATAACATTTTCTCCTTCTTATTTGACAGCGGTGGGCGACAGGAAGAAGGAATGGCCCAATACTGAGATGTTTTCAGAATGGTGATATTCGCACCAGTGTCAATCAGACATCTAATAGAAATTCCACTTATCACCACCGGAACATACATTGCTTTCTTTTCGACATATGTAATAACCTTCGGGTCATAAACAGTGTCAGCTGTAATTTGACCCCCTACTACAGCCGTCTCCCCTTTTCCGCCCTTATATTTTCAATGCCAGAATCTGCAGCCCTTCCCTGCAAGTCCCCTACATTTCCAGCACCATCATTTTGACGACTCAGCAAGATGGAACGCTCATTTTGACAATTTCTGGCAATGTGACCTACTTCGTCACATTTGTAACATCTGACCCGTGGCCTTCTAGACCTTACCGTTTCAGATTGAGGACAAAATCTAGCAATGTGTCCTTCTTCATCACAGGTAAAACACCTACCATGCAACTGGGGGTACGGTCTACCTGTCACTCTGTTTGTGGGACCAGTTACCATCCTGGCTGCCTTGAACCTAGATTCAAAGGAAACCATTTTCTCCTTTTCTAAAAATACCTCATACCTACGGGCATTTTCCACAGCTGATGCTAGAGACGCTGGATTCAGGAGTGTGACACTTGCACGAAGCTCATGATTGTCTAATGCCTCCATGAATTTGTCACGCGCAAGACTGTCACGTAATTTCTCAGATGCATCTGGATATGCACGCCTTACCAGACGTCTTAATGCCTGTTCCAGTTCTTCCAATTTCTCGTTCCGCTTTCTCCGCCGATTCTGAAACTCAGTCCGTGCTAATTCAGTCTGAGTCGTCTTACCAAACCGGCGAGATAACACCGACACTAACTGATCCCAATTTTGGCAATCTGAGACTGGAAGATCCCCCAAAACTTCCAAAGCTAGACCCTCCAATTTTGCCCCAAGCTGAGCAGCTTTCTCCGCTTCTCTCCAACCATTGTGTGAAGCTACCAAGTTAAACTTATTCAAGTAATCATCCCAACTTTCATTACCGTTGTAAGATCCGATCTTGATAGCCATCCTCACTCTCCGATTGGGAGAAATAGTAGGACTCAGTTCTCCAAACACTGGATTGTTACTCCGAGTATGCCAATTTTTCGCATTGGAATCAACTGGGAACACTTGTCTCTCTTCCATGGAGGTTCCATTGCTCCGATCAGCAAAATCAGGGAAATTCAATTCTCCTTGATTGGCCTGGTTACAACAAAACGTATCATTTCCAATTTCCCTTTCGTTATCCCGTGCGTAACGAGGTCCGCCATTGCTCATTTTCCTATCAGCCCTTTCGTTATCCCGTGCATAACGAGGTCTGCCATTGCTGATTTCCCTATCAGCCCTCTCGTTATCCCGTGCATAACGAGGTCCGCCATTGCTGATTTCCCTATCAGCCCTCTCGTTATCCCGACCATAACGAGGTCCGCCATTGCTGATTTCCTTATCAGCCCTCTCGTTATCCCGTGCATAACGAGGTCCGCCATTGCTGATTTCCCTATCCAGTACTATCCCGTGCATAACGAGGTCCGCCATTGCTGATTTCCCTATCAGCCCTCTCGTTATCCCGTGCATAACGAGGTCCGCCATTGCTGATTTCCCTATCAGCCCTCTCGTTATCCCGAGCATAACGAGGTCCGCCATTGCTGATTTCCCTATCAGTCCTCTCGTTATCCCGAGCATAACGAGGTCCACCATTGCTGATTTCTCTATAAGCCCTCTCGTTATCCCGAGCATAACGAGGTCCGCCATTGCTGATTTCCCTATCAGTCCTCTCGTTATCCCGAGCATAACGAGGTCCGCCATTGCTGATTTCCCTATCAGCCCTCTCGTTATCCCGTGCATAACGAGGTCCGCCATTGCTGATTTCCCTATCAGCCCTCTCGTTATCCCGTGCATAACGAGGTCCACCATTGCTGATTTCCTTATCAGCCCTCTCGTTATCCCGTGCATAACGAGGTCCGCCATTGCTGATTTCTCTATCAGCCCTCTCGTTATCCCATGCATAACGAGGTCCGCCATTGCTGATTTCCCTATCAGCCTGACCAGATAACCCATATTCCCTTTCCCCAAATTTACTTTTACTCGACACCAAACTCAACTGTACATCCCGTAAAATACCCATCACATTTCCCATTTGAGATCTCAAATATTGAAGTTCACTTCGTTGTACTTCAGACGAAACCTTGAGCTCATCCATTTGACTCTGAAATTCCTCATTATGTTTACCATCGGTCACATTGAGAGCAGGGATATAGCTGCCATTGCGGGTGACTTCCGAATGTGGAGAAAATCTGTTCTCCAATTCCATCCCATCAAAACCATTTTCAAACCGTATGCCTACGGGAGCCGAAAACACTCTTTTCGGCATATACTCCCGTTCGACGTCATTGCAATTTAATCCTAGGACGCCGACTTTTCGACCTCCGTTTATATATCCCTCTGATTTGGATCTATACTCTGTGGTATTTTGTGATTTTCTTATATTAACATCACCCGGAAACTTAAACACTGAGAAACCGGAATCGGCTTCATTACAGCTGTGTCACCATCACATTGAGCAACATTATGCTCGATATGTTTGAAACCCTTTACAGGTTGACCGATGTTAGGCGACTCGCTAATATTAGCGCCCGTGGGAGAAAATGAATCCAATATCCCATCATCAATCGCCTCCTGATCTGATGTATTCAAACCATTCCCGCGATCTTTAACATTAAAGTTAAATACTATCTCTTCGTCCGTCTCTATTTCCGAGACTTCTTCTTGCCAGGATTTAACACTTTCTGTACTGGCCATATCTGCCATAGCACAGATGTTTCACAAATCGAAACAGAGTGAAAGGGGGTGGGGTGTAAATCTCAGACCTGGAACTGGCGGAGTTACTTTTATTACGATTCAGCCATTCATCTAAATCAGCGCAAACGCCAATCCTAGGTTCAATTTCAACGATGGCCGTAATACTTATACAACTGTCTAGCTTAATACGCTAGTTATCCAATTAGCGTATCTTATAAGTAGGCCTACAATGTTGTGTCGGAATGCCCAAATGATTCCCAATGGTCATTCCTTCTATATAATAACCAGTTGTTTGCTAGACAGTGAACACCGATCCAAGTCCGATTCGGATTTCGTATACATATACGATCCTGCACCAAATCGGTATAGGCCAACCAAGATCGACACGCCACGACTGTGTTTGTGTGATATAAATTTAGGAGGGGAAAAAACTGTAGCCTACTCAAAATAATCTGTAAAACACCAATAATTCCATTTTCCTACAATCAATCCTATAAAAATAGATCCGAATCAAGTAATTATACCACCGATCCGAAATCCGAAAATCGGGCAATCCCGAAATCCGAAATCCGATTTTTTTTCAGATCACGTACCAAGTCTCCAAATCCGAATGATCAGTTCGGATCACGTATATTCGGTACGTTCGGATCGTGTATATTCGGTACGTTCGGATCCAAGAATACGGCAAATAAAACCGTATCCCACCGCTGAACACCAAATTGTAGCGGGCCGAGGGGGTGGGCGGTTTACAAGACCAGGAACGTCGGTGAAAATAATTCCGACTAACAATACTTGATTCGGATCAAACCAATAAATAACAAAAAGAGAATATAAATTCTGACGATTACTGTTTTTATTAACAAATATTAACTTAACACGAATTTATAATTAGATCGGGTAAAGGAAAAGACTATCCGATCCCAAAACGTAACAATTCCCAATTTAGTTAGCAAATCACATCAAAGAATCCGAATCGTATATAATCACATGAATCCGAAATGATTTCGGATCTATAAATAATGCGGAAAATAAACCTACAAAAGGTTTATTTGCTTTAGAAAATTAAATCAACAGAAATGTCATATATTGATTCTAGTAATTTCCGAATTAATTTACAGATAATAAAAATGAAATATAAGGCTTCTCACCAGAAACACAGTCGCAGCTACGTTCACAGTCAACCTTCCGCTTCCAACTCAGATTCGTACTCCCCGCCATCCTAGCAACCAGCCTCGCTTTCATTCACCCAGTCAGCCCACTCTCGCACCCGAAATAATTATGTCAAAAACGCTACATTCAGACTTCCATTCACTAATCTAACATTATCAATGTTTCAAAATATTAAATAACTCAGAAACTAAATATTTACATCCTCTGACGACACGGAAATATAGCTTAAACACAAGCTCAAACTTCAACCCCAAGGATATCCCCACAGCATAACCAAGATGGATGACTTCGTAAGTCGCGAATGTAAATTTGATCAATACTCATTCAAAACAACATAATATGAAACAATTCATTTGAGCGGAACATGGAAGCAAGTACGATACTGCTTAAGAAAGGTAAGATGCAAGATATACATACATCACAACATAAATTATACTACAATTCCACCCCAGTTCCCACAACAACAAAGCTGACCGTGAAATATTCTAAAAATAGAATTCCCCAAGAGACTCGCTTATAATTTAAAATACAACCATATTCGACAGACCACTTTACGTCACACTATCAACCACTAACCAACCAGGCAACTGCAGAAATTCAAATCATTAATTCACTATCCACCACTCTGGCAATTACCAACTAGTATGACCACAGTGTATCAGCCCGCTTTAATCCAAACAAGTTGGCAAATACCGACTGAAAAAAAAAACCAAACAAAAAAAACAAAAACCAAAAAAACCAATGTCACGTAACTGGCACTTACCAACCAGCAGAACCAGTATGAATCACCTCAATCAGTTACCAAATGCAAATTGGGAAATGCCGACCGAGGACTAATATCACTGACTGGCACTTACTAACCAGTAGATCCAGTATGAATCAGTTCACCTCAATCAGTTACCAAATGCAAATTGGGAAATGCCGACCGAGGACTAATATCACTGACTGGCACTTACTAACCAGTAGAACTAGTATGAATCAGTTCACCTCAATCAGTTACCAAATGCAAACTGGGAAATGCCGACCGAGGACTAATATCACTAACTGGCACTTACTAACCAGCAGAACCAGTATGAATCGGTTCACTTCAATCACTTACCAATCCAAATTGGAAAAATACCGACCACGGACTAATGTCACTAACTGGCACTCACTAACCAGTAGAACCAGTATGAATCGGTTCACTTCAATCACCTGCCAATCCAAATTGGAAAAATACCAACCGCGGACTAATGTCACTAACTGGCACTTACTAACCAGTAGAACCAGTATGAATCGGTTCACTTCAATCACTTACCAATCCAATTGGAAAAATACCGACCGCGGACTAATGTCACTAACTGGCATTCACTAACCAGTAGAACCAGTATGAATCCGTTCACCTCAATCAGTTACAAAATGCAAACTGGGAAATACCGACCGAGGACTAATATCACTAACTGGCACTCACTAACCAGCAGAACCAGTATGAATCAGTCCACTTCAATCACTTACCAATCCAAATTGGAAAAATACCGACCGCGGACTAATGTCACTAACTGGCACTTACTAACCAGTAGAACCCGCATGAATCAGTCCACTTCAATCACTTACCAATCTAAATTGGAAAATACCGACCGAAGATGAACAAATGAAAAAGAAAATATTCAAATTGCTAATTATAATTAAAAAGCCAAAGTTAAGTCGTTGAAATACTCCCAATACATGAATTCTATTATTATCTCTCGTATTTAGGGGAATACACCCTAGTTAGCAAATTGATTTTTAAATTGTACTAAATCGAAGAGTCAATAGTGAGTGATTGAATAGCTTTTAGCGTCTCTTTCAACAATATTTCAGCTATATCACGACAAACCAACTAAGCACCATACAGCCCAGCCAAAGTCAGAATCCGACAGGATCCTTTATCAGAAACCGACCTATCACAGAACCAATGAGCAAATTTACAACCTGAAGATCTTTCAGTCAGGGAATCAGTACTCTCTCATTTATTCTCCAAGATAACTCCCACTCTGCCACTAGAGTTATATTATAAATAATTTTCAATCTATTCAAACCCCTCAAAGTTATTTAATAGAAATTCCATTCAGTATAATAAGATCAAAAGATTTGAATTAGAATCCCTGGCTATTACTATAAAGGTAATGGCTAATTACTATAACAATATTTGCAAATTCTTCAAACATTTATGCCTACTAGCAGTATCAGATTTGAATTAACTGTTGGCTCTTTGAGTGGATTCTAGTGTAAAAAGTATTTAATTGAGGGCTGAACTCTATTGTAACTAATATGTTGTCAATCAAATCACAAAATCACAACCTTGCATACATACACATTAACACGCAACACAGAAAGCAACACAACTGATAACACTCAATGACTGATGAATGTTTTGTTATGAAATGATATATGAAATGATTT